>OY288278.1:79305306-79353515 GCA_958450335.1 Hibiscus tridactylites | reverse complement strand
CGTAATGGTTAGGTTCCATTTGTATATTTGGTGGAATCTGGCATATCTTAACCAAACCTTTTGCATGGCCTCGCCGTGCACTTGTATGGTACGAATTTTGCTCATTGGAATCCTGAGAAAAATTTTTGTAAAAAATGTATCGATACGTTATATGGGTGCATCGATACGATCTAACGACCGTTTGAATTTTGCTGAAATCATAACTAACAAGCAACGATAAAAAACTTTAAATGCAAAGATTTATCGAATCAAATCAAACCGTATCGATATAGGGACTTACCGTATCGGTACGTTATGCCTTAAAGTTAAGCTCATGTAAAATACTGTATCGATATGGGTAAAATTGTATCGGTACACTTTTGTTGATTAAAAATCTATAATCTAAAAACCGTATCGATACGACTATAGTGTATCGATACGCCTTGGTGTACAAACAAGTTTTGGGTTATAACACTTAGAAATTTTTTTCTTGAAACAATTTATTTGACTTAGAAATATTTTGGTTCAAGTTTGCTTGTCAATTTGTGAGACTTTGAAATACTTAAAAATTTATTTACTTTTACAAATAGGTCTTTAGACACTTTGTTATATCAAAATCAAATTAGGTTTTACATCATTAGTTACTCTATTGATGCGATAGGAATCACCATAAATCTGAAAATAACTTTAAATTATATTTTATAATTTTATAAGATAATTTAATTTACTAAATAACATTACATACGTGAAAAAAATTGAAGAAATATATATATATATATATATATATATATATATATATATATATATATGCATATCTTATATGATTAGAGAAATTTGTTTAAATTAAAATCAATTCATATCATAAATCATAATGTTATAAATAATTACAATTAAATTTGAAGAGAAACGCAAACAAATTGACTTGCAATTTTTTTTAAATAAAATTTGAATCATAAAATAAGATTCATAACTTAACTAATTTAATTTTTTTACTCGACTCAACTTAACTCAATTGAATGCTAACTCCTAACGAATAGTGACAAAAAATTCGATAAGTCAAGTCACTCAAAATAAATGTGCTAATAGTCAAACAGTTTTTTGTGTAGTTTACCCACAATTAAACCTTGAATAAGTAAAAATAATAATATTTGCAGGAACAAAGGCATAAATTAAGCTCAAGACGCAAAGTAAAATAAAAAACAAAAACATGGACCAAAACTTGAATGAATTGAAATAAAAAGTCTAAATAGACAAATATTCCAATTAACATTAATAATATTTATATATATTTTTAATAAAAAAAAATTGAGGGCAATTTCCCCACCTGTAACATACCTTGTTCATTTTTTTTTTGATCATAATGTAACATACCTTGTTCAATCCAACCCTTGATACATTTATTAATGGATTTGCATGACAATTGGTGCAAACTTTAGCAACCTGTACAAGGCGTCGGGCAGAAACTTTCTGGCAAACAAGTGACAGATACTTGTGTTCTTCCCGTTGTACAGACATTGGCTTCCGTTCCTCAATTTCTCCAAAAATGCAATGGTTACTCCCGTCCTCAAGAACTTGGTCGGATGAGGCCCTCCTTTGGACCAATCCACCCATGTCAACGTTCTGTTCGAGTTCTTCTTCCCGAACTTCATGGCCACAAATGTGGGCAGATAATGTTCGTCGGCGTAGCAAGCGTCCTTGCAGTGCTGTTGGAACACTGGGAAATATGTTTGGTCCGAAACGACTTCGATGGCGAGATCCCGGTCGATTTCTAACCATTGTGCTCCTTTTCTCCATTGATCGAGTGTGATCTGAGGGCTCATTTTTTTACTGTATCGGCCACGGCCAACGGAGTCGTCTAAGTCGTATGACTCGACGTAAGTCTGGGAAGAGTTGATGAGGTAAGAATAGACGGTTGAGAAGTTGAAGAGCGGAATGCATGATTCCGAGAGAAGAACAAATCTTTGGTTTGAGAAATCTAATAGTGCGTTTGCGAAAAGGCGACGTTCGGCTTCTATCATGTTCACTTTTCCCCATTCAACTTCCTGTTGAGATAAAAAATCAATTAATTCCAGAAACTGATGCTTCCATCAATTCAACATGTGACGTATAATCAAAAAATATAACAATTCATCTTGTTCAAAAAATATAACAATTCATTTGGTTTTAAAAACTGACCTTGCTGGGAATTCTTCTGCCGTAGAACACCGAGCCATTAGGTTCCGATGAGTGGAACGACGGATCGGAGTGCACATAGATTGAATACAGCCCCTGGTGTCCTTTAAAGAAGGCCTCCCACAATGGAGCCAACAAAACAGGCCCTTTCGTCAAGAACAAGAAAGCAACCTTAGGGACTCGATCGAACGGGTACCGAGCGATTCGCGGAGTCATGGACGCCCTCCACAGAAGCTCCTCGTCATCCATGTCATGCATCACCTTAGGCGGCTCCAGAAATTCCGTCAGTCCGACACGTTCAGTTCGAGACGTTCCGATACTCGAATTAACCGATTGCGGCATGGACGGAGAAGGAGAAGGTGTGGATATGTGTAGATCGAATGAGAAGTTTTTAAGATGAAAACTGAGTATGACTCCGAAAGACAACCCGAAGACGAATATGATGAAAGAAGAGAGAAGATTGAAGAAGTGAAATTGTACGTTAAAGAGCTTGGGACATGACATTAATGGATTGTTGCTTTTAGTACCCTTCATGTTTTGGTTGGAAAGGGGTATTGGATTTCAGGACAAGAGATGCCAAAAACTATTGTGTTGATCCAAAATTTGTAATAAAAAATAGTTCTTAGAAAAGGAGTCAGCAGGCTTGAATCTGTGTTTTCATTGAATGGGAAGCAATTTGCTGGCTTTCTGAGCCACAGGAAAAAGGCTACACGGAACTCTGGGTTTTCAAGGATATTCATTTCCATATACGATTCAAGAACTGTCATTTCTAAGTTGTCACTGACTATACATGATCAAATATAAATGGAATTAATCAAACAGTTTTGCGCGTTAGAGCATGCTATTAAATATTAATCATGCACAGAGGAAAAAATTATTACACGGACACAGCTCATCATATCATACGTGGTCCACCTAATAAAGTCTATTCATGTCATTTTTATTTAAGGTGAATTTTTATTACTTTTTTACTTGTAAAAAAGATTGGGTAGTTATTTAAAAAGTTTTTTTTTGACATTAGATAAACTTTATTAGTTGGAACCACGAATAACGTAGTGAGTCAAGTCCATTTAATAATTTCTTAAACAAATATTGAATTATTATAAAATAATATAATTACATCTATCCCCGCGTCTTCGATTTAATGGTTTAAATAAAGATTAATTATGTCAAGGATGGCAAAATTCTTCAAACAAGTATTTTTAGTACGGTTGCATTCCTAAGGTTTTGAACTCAAAATCTCGATTAAATTAAAATAGTGTGTCAATTTATTAAGAGTTTATTTGATATTTATTCAAATAAGAAATTGACGTAGAAAATAAGCTTAATAAAGAGATTATTGAAAAAAAAATGAAAGTTTCTTGAACTTTCAATATTTAATCCTTGAACTTGATCGATCATATTTTATATTTTTTTTATCATTACAAAATATTGAAATCAATTTTACAGGTAAAGTGTAAGCCATGGAATTTCAAGCAAGGAAGTTTAGGTATTGGGCTGGCTCAGTCCAACTCTATAGAAGATTGATGGGCCGTTAAGGAAAATAATGCAATGTGTATTTGCTTTCCAATGACAACGTCACATAAAATTTGAGAGTACTCATAATTCAATCTCGAATGTTGAAGCTTATAATGCACTACTAAATCGATCTATCAATTTATCATTTCAACAAATTCGTTGAACAATTGTATTGTTATTCTTCTGTATATTATGGAAGAAAAAAAATATGTAAAATGATTCATTCAGTCTTTTCTGATATATTATTCTTTGAATTATTCCATATATATAACATTATTTCTATACATTATTGCTTACATATATCTAAATAATGATGTTATAACCCTTGAATATGATACAATTAACTAAGATATAATGCTTTCAAATCAACCGTAAACCACCCTATATTATACATAAGAAGGTGGTTTCGGATAATAATAATAATAATAATAAAGATGGTAGATTTTATGCGAGGAATACTGTATTTTTTTAAAATAAAATAGGTGGAGTTGAGCGGACACAACATTGAGCCAAAGATTATTATTTAATTTGATTAAAAGAGGGTGCAATACGAGAACTTCTCAAGAGGTCACCCATCTTGATATTATTTCCGTCCAAACACGTTTAACTGTGAAATTTTAATAGGATCCGATGCATTAGTGTTAGTAGGTGAAACATACTTAAAAAATCGGCTAATTTTAAATCAAAACACAGTTTTGTCTTGACCCATGTTTGAATCAAAACCCACATGTAGATATGGTTAGACTAAGACCCCTTGCATCTATGCTAATTTCTTCCATAACTCAAGGCTTTTTCTTCTTCTTTAAAATAAACACACATGGAATTTAGATTAAGCAAACTCCTGATACCATCTTCCGAAACCATGTGATGAGCTATATTCTGTAGAATTAATAGCAAATTCCTGACTTCACATGCTACATATTTAGACTGAACCCTAATAGTTATGACTTATTGTATTTGAAAATAATAAACTTTTAGAAGCAAAACTAAAGCAAAATAGTTTTTAATTTTTACACGTTTTTTTGGATCGTTAGATGGATGAAATGGATGGTTGAGATTAACTTCTTACTTTTTTTCTAAGTGAGAATCTTCACATAACTCACTTTTAATCTCATTTCACACATTCAACGATCTAAAAAACGTGTAAACGTTAAAAACTCTTACACTGTGTAACTGAATTTTATCCCTATATATAATGTGTATATATATACATGTAAAGACATGAAAGAGCTGGTATTCTAGAATCCAAAGATAGGGGTTTTCATTTTACCAAAAAAAATCAACATAAAATGTTTTTGTCATATATGGGCATGTGCACATGTATGTCCCCACTCCAACTCTCAGTGTTGTGCAGGTTAAGATGTAACGTGGGTTTGTGTTAGATTAGCCGTCTAAATGTCTCACTTTATCAGCAACCCAAGCACATTTGTTTTGTCTTATTGGTTGACCCAAAGTCCCCTCACCCTCACCCTCACTCACGAGTAAGAGGGTTTAATGTTCGATTAAAATCGAATTAAAATTTAATTTAGTTAATCAATCTATCCTTGTAATGTTTAGTTGGTGAATCGTTAAAGTTTTTTTTAAAAGTTCGGTTATCGATAATTCTGTAACTGAAATTCTAATATATAACTAAAATATTTTTATTTTTAAACTTAAATCTCATCAATAACTCAAAATATAATCTAGTATTTATATTTTAATCTCAATATTAAGTTCAACCCAAAAGAGAGAAAAATGAGGTGGAAATAAAAAATATCTGATAAAAGAAATCTATTTTTAATTTATTGCTAATTGAATTACTATTTTAAATCAAAATTAAAAGTATATTAAAAAATTAGTTAGTTCGAAAATTACCGAATTAACCAAACTTAGTTCAATTCGGTTAATGATTTTCGAAAATTTTCAATTTTGATTAATAGTTAAAGATTTTAAGAGTTAGAGTAACTCAATTTTAAATATTTTAATTTGGTTATTAATCAAACCGACTATTTAAACACCCTTACTCACGAGTATATATTGTTTAAGCTTAAAATGCAATTTGACAATGCTTTTTCCTATTGCTTTAGTCCTTTAGATAATATATGATAATGTGATTAACTGATTGAATTATAGCCAACAGAATTCGTAAGATCGAGATTAAGAGATTTTTGAGATCTTGAATTCGAGTGATATTCTGTATAATTTCAAAATATATCGCCAAGTATTTAAAAGGATTTATATTTAATACACTTGACGTGGAAACAAAAAAGTTCAAGTGTCTTAGTTTTAAGGTTTAGTTCAGTGGTTAGAATGTATGGTGAGTGGTTAGAACATAAGTTTTAGGGTAATATGGTTAGAGATTTATGTTTTATCCTATAAACCTAAACCCTAAATTCTAACATCAATCCATAAATTTTAAAACATTAAATATAAACCCTAAAGTATAAGTCTTAAACTAAATCCCTAAACCCTAAAACTACATCATAATTATTCTATTTCCACCGTCGGTGAATGGAATAATTATTCTATTTAAAATACTAGTAATTGAATTGTATAGAAAGGGAGAGAGAAAGGGGACACTCCATCACATTACTTTAGCTAATTCCACCCAACCTCCCCCACCTATTTTAAAAGTCAAGTAGGTAGTGTCACTTGGAACCCATGGAGGGGTTATAATTTTATTGTTTAGTCACCCACATTGTTTGGGATTGCTTAAGAGTTCTTTGAACACATCCATAAAAAGGGGTTTTCAAATTGAAAACTAAGTCCAATTTGGGGATATCTCTTCCTTTTTTGGATCCTTCCAAAGTAATTGTTGCAAAAAAAACAAAAGAAGATTTAGATTTTGGAGAGTTAGTGGAGTTTATACAATATGATAATAGAGGATCATGTCTCAAATAATCTTTTGTTATTTCAATTGGTTAATCTCCCTTGATTAGCACAAAGCAAGGTGGGACACACTTGTTGATTCGGGCAATCTTGTAATGATAAATATCGGTATCCTTTCAATCAACAACAAAGAAAAACAATAAAAGCATGATTAAGCCTCCTTAAAAGTTTGTCCTTTTGTTTTTAAATAGGAAGGTGGTGGAAGGCATTACAACAATGACAACACAACCCTAGTTAAGAAGACAGTTGTTTATATACCAATAGGGGATGATATAAGTGATAAGTAATTTGGTATCGCTTAAGCAGGTCGCGAGTTTGAAGAGTTGCATATGCAAAAAAAATTTATTAAGAAATTTACCGACTAAAACCAAGTGTGCGGCACAGGTCGATTCAGATTAGTTAAAGTGAAACCTTAAAAACCGAAAGTAAAAAAGAGAGGGAGAGAAGACATTTGTTTATTAATCAATGGTGATTGTGAATGTTTGATTGGACAATTGTTTCACCACCCCTTTTACTTAAAGATCATCCCTAATCTCAATATGAGAGCTAGAGAGCTAGGTAGTGATTTTGTTCATGTGGGGTCATTGTCATGTGGTCCCCAACATGCACCAATTGAATTTGGATGCAATCTCACATGTTTTTTTTTAATCCTCCATTAGTGGAGAAATCCTTGTGACTTCGGCTCTTGTCTTTCTCTACCATTCTCAATACGTATGAATACCAAGTCTCGATAATCCTTGAATCGAAATTTTAATTTTATTCTTATGACACGAAAAAGATCAATATGATTTTTTCAGATGAAGTCTAGATGATCATTGAAGCGGACACATCCATTATTTTCTGATTTAGTTGCATCAGCGTAATAAAAAATTAAATTTGTTTTTTTTAAGATTAAGTATTAACAACCCCTGAAGCGAACCTCATCAACCTAAAATTAAGTCTCGACGACTCTTGAATCGATTATCAAACAAATATAAAGAAGAAGAAAAAACTCATCAAACCCATTTTCAAGATCAAGTCTTCACTACCCTTTGAGTGTACACTCGTAATTTATGTGTACAATCCCTCAACATTTAATGTATCAAATGCATCTCTCCACTTAATGTATACATAAACTACATCATGTTAGAGTTTGGTACGGGTCCTATTCAATTAGGCATGTTGGGAAAACAGGGATCTATCAAACTAGGGTTTAATTTGCAGCTGTACTCCTACTTTAATTTCATAAAATCTTGAACAAACTTCTCAAGAAAATCATGTACAATTTGGGACTTGTGAATGCAATTCAGTGAAAAAGCTATAACGTCACCCTCTCAACACCCTTATTAAATGAAGACAATTCATAAATCCAAAGTGAAGCCAAGCAACCAGCACAAAACTTTATTTGGGCAACACTGGTCCCCAACAACCCTATGTGAACTCTTTAACCTTTATGACTATGACTACTCACATTTATTAAAACTTTCTTGGAGTGAGACCAAACTTGTTGAACCTCATATATCAGTGATAAATTCAGAAATATTTTTTATAGTGAGTATCTTTAGTCCACCTTTGATTATAATTTATAATTTGTATGAAAGTGAACATAAATAAAATCTCAGAGTGAAATAACTAATAGAAAAAAATTCAAATTTCAGAATTGACACTTATCTGCTCTGTCGTATGTAGCAGGTGATAATAGCCCTAATTAACCCTTCCAGGGAGTGAGAAGGAAAGACCCACAGGAGGAAAAGGAAGGTTAAATCATTGGATCCACATAATAAAGCAGAAAGGTGGAGAAAGGTGGTTAGGTTTAAAAAGAGCAAAGGGTTTTTGTTTTTTTATAAGAAACTTTATTTCGAAACTAATGGAGATCCAATCTAAGACCTAAATCTATGTGCGTAATAACTTCAGGGTTTCCTATAAAATAAGACACATAAAATGGATGCATGAACGGGCCATCACACCCATCCCATCTCTTACCTGCTTATTGGAATCCACAACAAAATTGTCGTCTCAAAGAATCTGTTAGGCTTTACTTGAAAAGGAAGTCAAGCCTTGTTATATATATATATATATTAGGGTTCATGTATAAAAATATTGAATGGAAACACAGATGAGAAATGGGAGACAAAGGTAGGCCATATTTGGAGTTTTACGCATATATTAATCATTAATCCTCGTTTCAACTGTAGAAGGAGATCAAAATTTACAATAAAAACCCTAAATAATTTTTTAAAATAGTTTTAAAGTGATTACAATGTAGTATTTGTTTATACTTTCTCTTAACCCTTTAAATAATGTTCATACACTTTACAGACAAAACTGTACGAATTCGAGTCTTCTAACATGAACATCATCTTTATTTGAATTGCTTGTTTGGATTCGAAAACCTTAAACAAGTATATACATATATATGCATAGTTTTAGCGTCAATCACGCAAACATCCTAAATAATTATTCATCATCAACACGTGAAGAAAAGGGGCCCTTTATATGTAAAAACCTGAACATTCCTGCATTTTTCATACCAGCATCTGCAAGTCTCTACACACTATTTACACCCAAACTCCCATATACATTCAAAGTTGAAGCAATTGGCAAAGCCATGGCTTTGCTTGACTAAACTGCCATCATTGAAAGAAAAGCCCAAAATTTTAACTAATGTGAAGCAATCGTATCCTTTGCCAGATATGGAAGATAAATGCGATGTGGACACCTAGGCTATCAATATTTATTAATTTTATTGTGCCCCAACTTCTTAAAGCTGTTCGTCCTTCTCTTTTTATACAGAGAGTAATCAGAGTATCCTACTTGATAATTTTAGCTACAGATAAAAAATTCATGCTCTTTTTTGGTGTATTTTTTATGTCCCAATACAAAAAAAAAATTAAACTCTAATTTTAAACCTTAAACACATAAATAAGGCGCTAAAAAATAAAGGATTTCTATTCCTAATTACTATATTTTTCACCTGTTTACCTCAAATCTGGCAACAAGCTGTGTATCCTTTGTTTCTTTAAAAGACTATTAAATTTCATAACAACTTAAGTCGGTAAGATTCAAACATGTTTAAACATCTAATTATATTCGATTTAATTAATTTGGAACCTTATATAAAAAAATCATTCAACAGATATATTATAAAATCAAATTATTTTTATGTATATTTTAACAAATACTAATGTTATGTGGTTTGACTTTGAAGCGAGAGATGAGGCGAGAGTGGGAGTGGGTGCCGCTGTCGGCTCCTGAGATTGAGCTCAAGTCAAGTGAAGTGGAGTGCCAGTTTTTTTTAAGGAATATTTTTACTAGGCAATAGCATCATGGTGTGTTATTGTGCCGTAAATATTTAAATTCGAGTTTTATCAAACATAAATTTATTTATATTTAGATTTCTTTGGTTTAAATTTTTTATATAGGAATTTATCTGTATATAATATAATTATTAATTCGTTCATTTGTATTTTATAATAGTTATTCTAATTATATTTATTAAATTGTTGTTTAAAAGCCAAACCATTTTGAATGATGCTGATGCCCACAATTCAATCAAAAGCCATTTAACCAACCAATACCAATGTTGGCAAACATCTTTGTTAGCTTCTAAATCTAATTCCCCATTCAAACTTAAAAAAAAAAGCCCTTCACATCTCGAACCAAAGTGGTCCACGTCACATCAGTCCTCTCCCTGTCTGTTTCCAACTTCATTGCGTCATATTTTCAACAAAACAAATTAAAAAAATAATTTGACATACACCAATTTTGTTAATACTAATGAAAGAATGATTAAGTTATGCCATATTTTAGTCTTACATACAAACATTACCAAGTGTAATGAAAAAGTTAATACTATCGAATTATTGATCAAAAAACATTGTTTGTTATGGCATATTTTACATCTAATAAAAGAATGATATTGTTAACCTAATAAGTGATCTTAAAGAAAAATTAGATGTTGTTCATCATAAGATACTCGAGTTTAATCACTCTGTTTATAATATCATGTACATTGTTAAAGAATTAAGAATACATATAAATACATACTAAAATTTAGATGAGTTCCGATCTAATCTCACAACTCTTATAGTTTGATTGTATTTTAAGTCAATGATAATTTTAAAATTATTAAAATTAAATATTGTCCGTTGAGTTTTACTGTTGTTATTATTACATATGTCCAGAAGCATTCCGGCGTATGTTTGGAGACAAGTGTCGTTGGGTTGGGATGTGTTCCCCTTGATTTCCTCCTTGGGATATCCGAAATATTTCTCTCTCTGATTCCACTGTACACATTTTGGCTTTTGCAAAACCCTTTCTTTATTTTCTTTCATGTTGTCTGTATATATATACCCCACGCATGCAACTCTTATCTCACACTACATTACCTCATACCTTCTTCTCTTCTCCTTCTTTATTTTCTGTAAATCGCACTGTCTTGCTTTACAACATGGCGGAGCTAGAGTACCAGACTAATACAAGAACCACCACGGCCGCCGCCACTACACGTTTAAAGCTCTTCGGCTTCAACGTCTCGGAGGATGACGATGGTTCGGAATCCAGCATCATTACAGCCAACACGACCAAAGCTCCATCATCAGGGACGTCCCCGGAAGAGCCCCGCGGTTTCCCTACACCTTCCGGTGGACGGAAATACGAGTGTCAGTATTGTTGCCGTGAGTTCGCCAACTCTCAGGCCTTGGGGGGTCACCAAAATGCTCATAAAAAGGAAAGGCAACAGCTGAAGCGTGCTCAGATGCAAGCCACCCAAAGCGCCGCGGCCGTTTCGTTCGCTAGGAATCCAATGATCTCCGCTTTCGCTCCTCCAGCACATCTGTTAGCGTCGGCCGCACCGCTCGTGGTGCCTGCTGCAACAGGTACATCGTGGGTTTACTTACCACGTGGAGGACCACCGCCTTTCCACTACTCACATGGTTGTCTGATTCCAACCGGCGGTGATTCGGGGTTAAACGTTTGCCCGCAAATGATGCAAGGTAGGGCCAACCATGGAGGCTCGTTGAGTAGGTTTACAAAAGGAGATGGTGGGAGCAGTTTTGATGATCCATTGAGCTTGGATTTGCATCTTAGTCTTGCACCATCTAGGCCTTGACTCTGCCTTCTCAGTTTTCTTCTGTACATTTTCTAAATTTTATTTATTTATTTATTTTCATCAATAAATTTGCAGATACCCTTCTTTTAAAAAGTTAAAATAATCTTAAAATCCAAGACAATTACATTTGAGCACACTCGAACTTATGAACTTTTAATTACACTTTCCCCCTAACCTCAAAAGCATTAAATAATTATGTTGAAGTCTTATAAATGCCCAGATTTTTGTTTTTATCATGCTTAAAGAGAAAATGACCAACAGTTGGATCTGTACACACAGGTAGAGGAAAGAGCTGCTTTTGTTTGTTGGTGTTTCTTTTCTTACAATTAATGTCATTGTCACCCAGCTCTCAAGTTGACTATAGTAGAGAGGGAAAATGAGCCCCATTAACATGCAATGATCCAAATTTCTAGATGTCCCCCACATTTTTGAAATGTGCAACTTAGTTTGATTGGATCATAAAGCTCAAGCCCAATTACATTATCATACTCCACTCCCCATTCATTGTTTGATCCATTAATGGAGATTTCAGTCTATTGAAATTAATGTGAATTGAAAATTTGATCATTCTATTTATGATATAGATTATAAGAGAGATCTCGATTTTGGTGTAAGCTTTTTTATTTAACAGCCTATATATGATTTATTGTTCGACTAAGATTAATTATATCGAGTATTACAAATTTAATATGAGGCGAGCCCCTTCATAAAATTTATTTTGTTCATGATAGCATAAGTTAAACTTACGACTTTGTTTAAGGAATATAGTAACTATCTCACTAGATTAACAGGTAGTTAATCCACTTTGTTGTCAGGTAATACTCAATTTATGTTAATCACAATATTCATTATGATTCATGGTATATGATCTTTGACTGAATTCAAGAGCATGGTGGGAGAAATCATTGGCTTCCACTATTACTAGATTAACATGTAATTCTTTTATCTATCATATGTTGTAGAGAGGAATGAGAGACCACGTACATGAAAATTTAGCAAAGAGTCCTATAGAATTTTTAGTCTTATCAAAAGAACAATTCAAGATAAATAAAGGTTTCGTTCATAAATGAGTTCTAAATCAACATTTGGAGTGATAATGAAAAGTTGCGTCGAACAACTAAATATCATTTTTTTGTCTACCGCAGTTCAAAGGAGTAATATCACTGCAGTTCACTTCGATTTCGGGTATACGATTCTCAGAATGATCGTGTTAATTTCAGGGAACAGTTTGTCTAACGCAACGATTACACACAACGGGGCGAATTTGTTTCTAAAGTAGTGGTTTTAACTATGACACGGTTTTGTTGCTTTATTTCGTTGTATTTACTTTTATATTTTTCAGTCAGTACCAATATAATTTTACAGTATACTTTTCAACAAGAGGAACATGCATATAACCAAAAAATAATAATAATAATAAACGGATAGGATTGTAATAATATTTTGTCTATTTTGTACACACCCACACATTATATTTTGTCTATTTTGTGTCTCAAACCCTGATAGCCGAGCTCTACTCTTGGCTCGGTACTAAGCCAAACAACACCCGCTTACGTTTCTCTTTCTTTGTGTATTTTGGTTAGATGGTGGTAGGAGAAGTCACCTTCCAATGAACTTCAATCTCGCAAACTCGACTAAACAAAAATTAAGCCCTTAATTAGCCATTACCCAGTTAAATTTATCAATGAATCATGGTAAATAAATAGAATAAAATGGGATGCGTAAATTACTCTAGAAATAGTTAATGATCACGCTTTAGGTCCTGACTATTTCAAAAAGTTATTAAAATAGTTAATGATACATATCGTGCATGATATTTACTCTAAAAAATTTTCATTTCAAATATTGTATAAACCTTTTAAAAACATGAATTTATTTTTTGTTGGCAAATTATGTGAGTATTATCATATAAATTTGAATTCGAATTAAGCATTATTATCCACCAAATATTTGAATCTATAAGAAAAAATGAATAAAGTTTTGAATAATGTCACAAATAAGAATCCGCTAAAAACTGAATGATCAGAATCCATTTATTAATTTGAAGTTAGATTTAGATATTGGCAATCCACATCCATATAAGTAATGTGACTATTATTGGGTGTTTTTTCAGAAGATAAGAACGTGGCTATTGTGGACTAGGCCCAAAACAAGTATAAATTGGGCTACGTCCGAGCCCAACCACGAGTATTCTGGAATTAATGAAAAGCCCATAAGAATATTATCACCCAGACGTCCAAACCGCCCTCCTGCGTTGTATATAAAACAAAAGCTCTCCATGTGTTGGTTTCACTTACCGGCGATTGTCTAAGGGAATTCAACGATAAAGATTTCTTTTTTATTTCTTGGGTTTTGAAAATTTAGCTTCTCTTGTGTTTTGGATGCGATCAATGGTGTTTTCCGGCGAGAAAAAGATGGCGGTGGAACCCGAGAGATCGAAGCCTCTTCATAATTTCAGCCTACCTAGTTTGAAGTGGGGCAATCAAAGATATCTCGGCTGTCTCAAACTCGACGACACTTCCACGCCCGTTGACGCATTGCGTCGTCGCCGTCTTCATGAGGTGCAGGGACGCCGGTCACCCCCGTCGAAATTCGAGAGTTCGATGGTGAGTCGAATGCGACGGCCCGAATACGACCGTGGAAGGGACCAGCAGTTGAGGATTTCAGAGGGAGAGGCCGCGGAGGGGATCGGGGAAGTCAGAGAGAAGATCATGAAGGATCTGAAAACGGTGGCCGATAATCTTATGGGCGCGGCTTTTAGTGACGAAGTTTCCGATGAAGACGAGTTTAAAGAGACTAAACGGAAGGTAAAAGAGAAAGAGAAGGAAGAATCGCCCGCGAGGCCGTGGAATCTCCGGACAAGGCGTCCCGTCGGTGAAGGAGCTAACAACATTTATAGCTCTCCGTCGGTGGCTTCGTCGGCCGATAAGAAAAGACCACGACCGAAATTTTCGGTGCCGCTTTCAAAGAAAGAGATCGAACAAGACTTCATGGTGATGACCGGGCGTCGCCCTCCGAGTAGGCCGAAAAAACGGGCACGTCATGTTCAGAAGCAATTGGATGTGAGTTAATTTTGGCCACCGTTTCACTTTTCTGGAATCGTTTCTTATATGTTTGCATTGTTTATTTTGATGGGTTGCAGTCGGTGTTTCCTGGATTATGGCTGACAGAGGTATCGGCGGATTCCTATAAGGTCCCGGAGATGGTTGAAACCGGCAAGGTAAAAAAGTTTGAAGCTTTGGAAATTGTTGGTCGAATTCGAGAAAGAATCTAAATTTTTGAGCTTGATTTTGATGCAGAGGTTGACTACAAAGCCGATGCCCGATGGCAATGCTCTGGACCAGGACTAGGATTACAGATTACCATTTATATTCACATGTAATCTTTTTTTTAACTCCTTTAGTTGTTCAAATTTACTGAATTTTCTTGGGTAATGATTATCAAAGATGGAGTTCTATTTGCTGAATTGATCAGGCCATAGACGGTTACCATTACTATTTTATATTGGGGCGAGTTACAACATAAATTCCGGCCTTTTTTATGGTCTATTTTTTTATAAGGTAGGATTTAAGATTTAGAATTTAATGTTAAGACTTGAAATTTAATTTTTTAGTGTTGTTTAGTGTTGAGGCATAGAAAGGGGTAGAAATTTCATCATATTAGGGCGAGTCTAACATACAACAGATCTAGGTGCGGCTATAAGACTGTAAGTTTCGATACTTGTCTGAAATTTTAAAAGGTTAGATTTTACAACATTCTAGGTTAGTTTTTTCGTATCGAATTTGTTTAAAAACTTAGAGTGTTATTAAACACGAAAAATTCAACTTAAAATATTATAAAAAAGTATGACATGTTTTATTTTTAAACAAATTTTAAAACTTACCTTCTTTTCTTTTGGTTGAAATCTTGGTCATGCAAAACTATAGGATATTTTCGCAATATCAAATTCTTTTTATTTTTGGACAACAGAAATTGGATTTTATTAGAAGTGGAAATGACTGTAAACACAATTCACCTTAAAACTATGAATAATCAAAATTAAAAAGTGTGTGGAAACAAGAAAAGTAAAATTTATTATTGTCTAACTTAAATTGTTTAATCTTCGAAATCAAATTTAACAATCACCTATTTCAACTAAAATGCTTTATGATTTATAGAAATATGTTTATCTAAAATATTAGATATCAATCATAAAAGGGCGTCAAAATTTAAAGAGACCATTAATCACCTTAAAAGAAAAAAATGCCACAAGAAAATATATTGTATCATAAAAATAGACTAAAATTGTCATAAAAGCGTACAAAAAAACAACTTTAAAAGAAAACAAAAAGATTAATATAAAAACAAATAATTTTTTATTTATGTATAACATATTAAGAGTTAAAATTAGCTGACGACATGAAAGATGCCGTCAAAAGTAACATTAACGAAGAAAAAAAATAAAAAGTTAAAAAAAATATTATTCGAGACCAACACTTCATGTCATTGTGAGAGATAATAAAAGAGTCCAACTTTTGAGCTTTCTATCTACTGCAAAACAAGAATCAAACTACAAATTAACTTGTAATTCTTCCAAAAGATAATGTTTCGCTAAGGAAAAGAAAAACTAGATTTATTGAATCGAAGAATCTGTTTAAGAGATAAAACTATTCGAGAGTTGTCTAAGCCATGACAGTTCCAAGCTAAACAAACATTCATATTTTTAGATCTAAAGCTGCTAAAAAATTAATTACTTGACTTTACAAGAGCAACCCATGCGCAAATAACACCACCAAATCTGATGATAAATAAATAAAATGTAGCATCAAATATATAGATCTTTTAAGTGATGCGAATTGTTTTTTTGTTGGTGATGATTATATATACCAATTGTTTTAGTTTTCACAAAAAAACTTAAAAAACAAAATTTTCCGACCTGCCGGATTCGAACCAGCGACCTAAGGATTTCAGCTATTAACTACTACAGTCCTCCGCTCTACCAACTGAGCTAAGGTTGGCTTGACACTTAAAAGCATAGGCAAGCCTTATATTAATTATTTATTTTGATAATTAAGTATAATTTTATGGATTAAAATCGATTAAAAATCGAAATACGCTTGGATTGAATTTAACCCATGAGAAAAGTAATTGGTCACCCACATGGACCGTAACTTTTCCTCCCAAGCTTAGGAAATAGGAAGATCACCATAGCAAGGTGTCTAGCCTAAGAGACTTATCCCATGTTTGGCTAAAGAGAAATCTCGCTCAATAATGTTTTTTTAAGTAAAAAAAATGTAATTTATAATTATATATATTTTTAAGATTTTTACGAGTGTTTGTGTTTCGTTCGGCGTTGATATATTTTTGAAAAATAATACATGAACTAAATTGAAAATTAACAATCTTTTGTCTAACGGTACAAGACACAATATTTTTAAGCGATGTCAAAAATTTAAATCTTGTTGCGAATAGAGAAAATTAGGCTCGTAGGATTATTCTGTGACATGTCTTTACAAAACTCGATGTGAATTAGTCAAACAATGGTTCCGATATAGATGGTTTAAAAAATAAGTGGATCAAGGACAAATTCCCTGCCTTTTTTAGTGTTCCTTTCTATGTTCCAACACTAAAAAAAATTAAATTTTAAGTTTTAACCGGATAAAAATCCTCTGTACTTTTTCGGTGCCCATACTTATGCCCTAACACTAAAAAACACAATAAAATTAAATTTCAAGCCCTAACCTTAAATTTTAAATCTTAAACCCTACACCCTATACACTATACACTATACACTAAAAAATATACCATACCCTAAATTCCTAAACCATAACCATAACTCCTAACCTAAAATCTTAAAACCCTAAACCTAATTTTAAATGTGGGGCATAAGTAGGGGCACCGAAAAAGGTAGAAAATTTTCATCCGTTTTAACCTTAAATTCTAAACCCCAAATCTTAAAAATATACTTTATCTATAATTTCCTAACCCTGATCTTTAACCAATAACCCTAAATATATTTTTTGGTATGGGACATGGAAATAGGTAAAAAAAGAAACAAAAGATTTTCTATCCGTGGTTCAAAAGCTGTGAATGAGATGAGAAAGACCCATTTATCTTTTTTTTTTATTGAACAACAACCGACAAGCTTCATTAACAACCAAAGAATACAGAAACAAACAAAGACAAAAAAAAAAACACACACATACACAACAATCACAAAGCATAACAGAGAACAAAACTAAGAAAAGGCTATCTCGATGGACTATCAGAAAAAACTAAAGATCAACAAATAGAACAAAAACAAACTGGAAATAGAGCAAAACCGAAAAGAAGAAAAGACGGTCGTTGAGCAACCGAGATAACACAAACAGGAAAAGTCATCACGGTGAGCACAAAGTCAATAGATCAGACGGTCACAAGCTGCATGTCGTTCCAAAGGCCACGGAGAACAGAGACAGTTAATAGGGATGCAATGTGGACCATTAAAATTCGTCGACGTCTGGAAAAAAGGCGAAAGTGCAGCCCACGACCACGACCACGGCCGACAGGAGACGAAACAACACAAAGAGAGTAATCGCCCACGACCAAAATCGAATAAAAGAGCTCCCGGCAAAACTCCACATAAACACATGTACCGGAAAAAACAACTAAAAAACTAAAAGAATCTGTTCCCGGAATAAGGGTAGAGAGGAGAGAAAGGCCCCTTTATCTTAAACCGAGATGGAAACAAAAAGACACATTAATATGGGTCCCTATCCTATTACTTTTAACATTATAAGTTCCAAATCAAAGAAAGCTACAAATCACATTTAATAACTCATTGTTTTCTATTAAGTTTTTAGATTCACAATTATGATAATATAATTCAATTAAATTATGTTTGATAACCATTAGAAAAAGTGTGAAAGAAGAGAAATACTATAGTAGCCTGTCTGCCAAGTCCAAAACAATAATGATATGTTCATATGCATGATGCATCCATTTGATTAATTGTTTCACTCGAATCAGAGACCCCATGTGCTTCTGCTAAGTCTAATTAATCTCCTTCTTTACTAAATTTTGTTCGGAACAATTTACAGATATGCTAAACCACATGCACATTCATGGAACCCTTGAATGCTAAACCCGAACTGAATACTTTTGGTTTCATCTTTTCTTCTTTTTAACCTTACCATTACAGAAGAGAGAACCCAAGCCGAAGAAGCTCACCGTCACATTTGAAATGATCGGATGCGGAAGATTCAGAACCGGACTGACTCGAACACCACTCGTCCCATGTGCCGAACAACTCTTCTTTAACACCGCCTTTTGTGTGTAATAATACGTGCCGGAAGACGACCTCGACACCGATGATTTCCTCGACAAAGATGGCTGCTTCAGGAGAGTGTGCTTCTGGGTTTCTTTCGGTGTCGGAGCCGAACCGGTTGAATTGCTGCGTGTGAGGAATTGGAGTGATCGGATTAGGCTTTTGCTTCGGGTGCTCTCGCAGTTGAGGCTGCTGCTTCTCTTGAACTGCCAGAAGGATTTCGACGCAGGCTTGTCGTCTGCATCGATGCTCATGGATAAGAATTCTTTCAATCTTTTCTTCCCCAAGTTGTCGGTTGTGATTGTCCGCCGCGGCGGAGAATGAACGCTAACCGCAACGGGCTCCGGCTGACGATGAGAATGAGATTGTTTCGGGACGACAGGTTTTCGTTTCATTTCGATCGGGAGAATCTTGCCATTGGAAAAGAGCTCGTCAGCCGAGGGCAGCTCTTGAACGAAACTATTCTCGAAGCAGAAGTCGAAATCCGAGGACGACGAACTCAACAGCGACGTGTCTAGTCTCCGGTGCCGGCACTCTTCGATGGAATCCGCGCCGTCGTTCTGGTGGAGATCGTCGGAAAAAGAGATCCTGGGGCTTGAAATCTCTGACAAAACTTCAATTGCCATAGCCAGCAGTGTCAGCTCGAGCATATGGCAACAATGGCGAAAGAAACAATTGATTCTTGGGATTTCAATTACGGCAGAAAAGGAGGAAAAGAATCAAAGTTGTTGAATTGAAGCACCGAAAGGATCTCTTTCTTTCTTTTTGCTGGGTTGGTTTCCAATGAAACTTTTACTTTAGGAATGGAACCTCTAGGCTCTAAGATTGGTAGATTACTTGACCTTATAATTGTTTGGATTTCACTGTCTTAACGTAAACTTTATTATTTCGACAGAATATTGTTAATAATTCAATATAAGAAATTTTTGTCTCGCCGTCTAGTCATGGTCTCTTAAAATTACCTCAAAGCCTGGTTAATTGGGTCAGATCTACGTGTATTTATGTAATTGAGATTATGTCATGTATAATTCAGAATTATAGTCAACTATATTCGCTTTAAACGGGTTGGTTCAAATAGTAAATAATTTGTTATTGTTTAAGTTCGAGACCGCAGGAAATTTCTTACGAGAGACTCGCCCACCAAAGTTTAGTTGTGCAATCCGAATCGATCCAAATTAGTCATGGCAAAGCCCTAAAAACGGAGAGAGCAACCAAACAAAATGTGTATTGTGGTTTTTTTATAATTGGTCTAATCTTGCTCTCGTCTCTATAGTTCTTCTATTTTAATGTCATAAATTTAATCCGTTTGTTCTTTTAATTTAATAACTGATGTTCAATTGATAATATTGTCACTCTTATTAAATTGGATTACATTACATTTTTATCAAAAAAAATTACTCCAAATAAGTAGAAGAAAAAGATAATCACACAATTCAGTTATTTGATCGTGTTAGCAATTGAATTTTAAATATTAAATCAAAGAGTAGAGGATTAGCTTCTGATGATTAGAAGTTGAGGAGTAAATTTCAAATGTGTGAAGAGTACATGTACTAGGAGCATACTTAATCATTTTTGTTACAGTTTTTGTTATATGACAACGTATACACAATAATGTCACGTGCATTTCAATTAAATAATGATAAGTTTTAAAATATATCAATAGAATAAAAATATTTCTTTCTTCCCCCTATTTATCCCTTTCTAAATTTTTCACATATTTAAAAGCCAAATCTAGCTAATCACAGGCTGAGTGGAGCAAAATGAGGCTGACCTGACAATGATAAGCCAGGTTGGTTCGGAACAAGATGAAACTCATGCCAGATTTGGCTTCTGTCAACCCAATTTGACCTCAACCACCGTCAGATCTAAACAAAGATTTAAATTACAGTTGTGGATATATTTTTAATCGCGATTGCAGATATAACAGATATTATTGCAGTCATAGCGGACTATTATTTTTCGCAATAACAGTTCGAACGTTAATGTTATTTTATATAAAAATCGCTATTACAATAACAGATCACTATTTGAATCCCTGAATCAGACCTCCCCTGTTGATTAGACCAATAAGAAAGACATAAGTCATATGAATTCTTGTAAAGAAACAATTTCTCGTTGGAAAAATGTCAATTATGTAAAATTTTAATAAAATATTAAAAAAAAGCTTTTTAATTGGGTAATTGGGTAATAGATAGAGGTTGGTGAATTAATTGAAGAAAATTGGAGATAATTGGGTAAAGAAGGTAAGGGGAAGAAACAAGAGGAATGGGGAATGGGGATATATAAGAAATGGAAGTGTGTTGTGAAGCATTATTAGAGAAAAGAAAACAAGAGGAATCTTGAGACATAACTCATGTCCAAAGCCGACATATATAGTTTCCACTGTCTAATCCTTATTTATTATCCTTTTCCCAACACCCCACATTGCTGTTTCTAATGTGTGGAATACAATTGTGCATGTTGAATGAAAACGATCAAACCTCAAATAATTGAATTATATATATAGTGGAAAATTCTACTACGTTCGACGAACATCGCTGAAATCCGCTGAATATTATTAAATTAATTAATAAAGATTAAAATTTTCAAGGACTTAACATATATTTATAAATTATTTAAAATAAAATTTTAATTAAAGTATTTTTCATATATATTATATTTTTATTTTTTTTAAATAATTAGATCAAATATCAGCCTTAGCCAATTTAAAAAATAAAAAAACCTTAAACCCTAAACTATAAACCATAAACATAAAACTCTAAACCATAAAGCCTAACCCAAAATCTTAAACCCAAAACTCTAAACCCTAAGATTTAAGATATTTTTTAAAGATTCGATCGTGACTTGAGGTGGAGAACCGAGGTAGAACTTGTTCCAGTGATCTGTGAGAGTTCCAACAATTTCCAAATCATTAAAAACTCCTTGGAAGCTGCATATGAAAAGGCTGAAGAAGCTAACATCAGAGTCAAGGGGTTGCTTATAAAAAATCCATTGATCCTTTGGGAACTATCATGGATCGAGACACGTTTATAAGCATTGTGAGCTTCATAAACGAGAACAACATCTGCCTTATCGGTGACGTGATCTATTAACAGTTTAGGGTTTAGGGATTTTGGGGTTATGATTTAAAGTTTAGAGTTTGTCATTTGAAGTTTATGGTTTATGGTTTTTTATTTTTTAAATTAATTAAGGTTAATATTTGATCTAATTATTCTTTTTAAAAAATAAAAGAAATAATATACATAGAAAATAATTTAATTTGAAATTTTATTTTAAATATTTTATAATTATATGTTGAGTTCTTGAGATTTTTAATCTTTAATAATTAATTTAATGGTGTTCAGCAATGTTCAACGTTAGTAGTGTTCAACGGTGTTCGTCGAGCGTGATAAACTCATCCACATATATATAAATTCATAACTCTAACACCTTAAATCTTAAAACCCTAAACTCTAATCATAAATCTTAAATTCTAAATACTACAACCTAAATTCATAAACCCTAAATCTCAACCTAAATTTGAAAGCCATATATATATATACACACACTGAACAACTAGATGTATGCAAATGCTTTATGCATCTCTTTCCAAAGGAAATTTCCCAAGAAGTTAAAATAATAATTACACGGCGGAGTAAAAAGTTATTAACTTTTAAAAAAAATTAATTAAATTTATATTTTTTAATTGATTAAGTCCTTGAATTAATAAATTGAATTGGTTAAGCTCTTTAATCAATTTTATCATTAAATCTTAACATTTTTCTTTAGATATTACTTTCATATGATATATTACAATTCTATCTTGTGAGTTGTGACATCTAATTTTTTTAAACATTTTTATAATTTTTAGGACTTTTGAAGATTTTTTTAAAATAAAATAAACTTTAACACAATGCATGCACCAACTGATCCAAAAAGAAAAACTGTTCAACTCAACTGTCATTGACCAAAAAAGACTTAATTGATTCAACTTATTGATTCAAGGGCTTAATTGAGTACAAAACAAACTTTGTGGCTTAATTGAGTTTTTCCCAAAAGTTCAATAGCCTTCTACATCATTAAATCTTATTATATCTTCTAAAATTGTAATTCTGTATACATGTTTGATCCGTTGTTAACTGCGACGTCCGTAAAAACGTGATAATCAAAGTACATGTTTGATATCAACTAAGGTAAGAAAAAATTGGTCAAAGTGATAAGTAGGTAGATATCGCTTAAGCAAATATTAAATTTGAAGTTTTGTGTATACATAAATTTTTGTTAAAAAAACTATTCACTAAAATCAGATGTAAAATATGAATCGATCTAAATTAGTCAAAATAAAACTCTTAAAATATCAAGAGGACAACACAAAAAATTATTTTTGACACATAAGCGTTTGGAAATGGAAATATAAAGAATATTTTTATCTTGCTCCCATTAGGTGGATCCCATATTTCTCATGGATAACAGAAGATGAAAGCCCAAACTAAAGTAGGAAATGGGAAACCTTTGATTAGACATAGAATCTGATGTCTTCTTTTTAACTAAAGTTGGAAAAGCCCAAATTGAGGCCCCGTTTTTTTTCTTTTTCTGACGCTCGTTTGTCGGTCATAATAACATCAAATGACCACTGGTTTAGTTCTCAACCAATGTTTGTCTATCATTTTTAGTGTTTAAACAGCCATTTAGTAATAACTAAAAAATTTAACTTTTGATCAACCGCCGTTTGCCCCCACGGACGTTGAGGACAGCAACCCCAAACACAATGATTTTATTCTTTTTAGCCAGTGAGTAGTTTTTATTTTTACTTTCACCTCTCCCAGCAACAGGAGATTCAATTGGTATCCAATGTGAGATTTCCTTTGATGTTTGCTGGTTTCAAGGTCAGGGGTAGGGCTGTAAAATCAGATAATTGGATGGGTTTCAGGTCGGGTCGGGTCAAACTAGATACATGTCAATTCAGGTCAAAAAAAAAATTTGACTCGACTCGGGTCGGGTGCGGGTCAGTAGCAAGTCGGGTCCATTTCAGTTCAGGTCCATTTCAGGTCGGGTTCAAACAGATCGAGTCCGAACCAGGTAATCGACAAGTTAATTCGGGCTCGGGTAGACATCATGTCGGGTTTATTTCAGTCCGAGTTCATTTCAGGTCGGTTTCATTTCAGGTCGGGTTAATTCAGGTTTTGAATTCGTATTATTTTTTAGTTCGGTACAATTGTACAAATAGTCGATATTTATTTCGAGTTAATTATTTAACGTCTTTCATGGAATCACATTAAAAATAAAAATTTGGCACTAGAAATGAATAAACATATCATAAATTATTCATATTTAAAATAATAAAGTAAATTAAAAACTTGAAATAGGGTCAATTTCGAGTAAAAACAAAGTTTTAGGGGCTATAATGAACAACAAATAATGAATAAGAGTCAATTTAGACTAAAAATAAAATTTTAAGGATTTAATTGAATTGAACTCAAAGTTAAAAGACTTAAATGAAAAACATCTACAATTTAAAGGGCTACAAAATATTTAGCCCATCTAAAATGAATGGGTGGTAGGATATGAGCCCAAAGGCCAAAGCCCCAAACTATGAATAATTATTATGTATTATTAATTATTATATTATGTATACATTATATAACTTATAAGTTTTAATATATATATATATATATATATTAATTATATTTATATGTTATATTATAAGTTTTAATATATATATATATGTATTATATGTTATATTAATTATATTTATATGTTATATTATAAGTTTTAATATATATATATATAATATGTTATATTAATTATTATGTACGTATACATATAATATATATGTATATATTTATATGGTATATTATAACTTCATATTAGAGTGTTTAGGGTTTAGAATGTTGCATTATGATTTATGAGTTATCATAATTGTTTAGAGTTTAGGGTTTATGTTTTATAGTTTAGGGTTTGAGAGTTAAGGTTTATATTTAAGGGTTTAGGGTGTTGCATTAAGGTTTATGAGTTATCATTATTGTTTATGCTTAGAGTTTAAGGGTTTAGGGTTTATGGTTGAGGGTTTATAATTTAAGAGTTATGGTTTATATTCGATGGTTTATGGTTCATATTAGAGTGTTTAGGGTTTAGGGTTTTGCATTAGGGTTTATAAGTTATCATTATTGTTTATGGTTTATGGTGTTGCATTAGGGTTTATGAGTTATCATCATTGTTTAGGTTTTAGGGTTTAGGGTTCACGAATACGAATCACATTAAAAATATTAGAGTAAATTAAAAAAATTATAAATTAAAATGTCAATTTTTGCAAAAAAAAAATAAATAAAATTTTAAGGACTAACATGAATAAAATATCATCATATTAAAAACACTTGACTAAATTACAAAAAAAAAGAGAATATGTGTCAATTTGGAATAAAAATAAAGTTTTAGGGACTACAATGAACAAAGATATTAAATTAAAATTATAAGCATTGGAGTAAATTACAAACAAAAAAGGATAAAGTCGATTTGGAATAAAAATAAAGTTTTAGGGACTAGAATGAACAAATATGTTATATTAAAATTATAAACATTGGACTAAAATACAAAAAAAAGATAGGGGTTAATTTGGAATAAAAATAAAGTTTAAGGGAGTACAATAAATAAAGATAATTAAATTATAATTATAAACATTGGACATAATTACAAAAAAAAGGATAGGGTTGATTTGTAATAAAACTAAAATTTTAGGGACTAGAATGAATAAAGATATTAAATTAAAATTATAAACATTGGACTAAATTACAAGCAAAAAAAGAATATGGGTTAATTTAGAATAAAAATAAATTTTTAGGGACTACAATGAATAAAAATATTAAATTAAAATTTAAACATTGGACTAAATTATAAATATAAAAAGAATAAGGGTTAATTTAGACTAAAAATAATATACATGTAGATAAATTTTACTATATATATATTCATTAATTAATATATATATATATATGTTACATATATTATATATTAAATATATATATTAATACATATTATATTACATATAATATATAATATGTGTGTAAATTGTAATATTAAATGTGTTATGTGTTAATATGTATCATGTGACATGTATGTTATATATTAATGTATATGTATATGTATATAAATTAATATATATATATATATATATATATATATATATTAATAAATATATATTATATATATACATTTATATGTATATATTAATACATATATAAATACATTAATATATATAATTATATATATATATTTATATATGTATGTATATGTATATATACATATACATAAAGCACTTTCACATTTGGGGATGTCCAGCTGAGGCAAGGCCTTATAGGTCACATGAAAAAAATTGGACTCCAAAACAGTGAACATCTACTTTATTTGTTATTTTGAACTATCTAGGGGCTATAAATTTTATTATCTCACGATTAAGAATATTTTTGAGACATGAACTATAATTTTTTTTGAGGATGTTGAATTTAGAGGGAGAAATAAGGTTAAGAATATTACTTTTGAGGAGAAATTGACTATCACTTTTGATAATGTTAATGTTTTCATACCTCTTTTTAATCAAGAAGTGAATCCGAAATCTCAACAAGATAATGTTGAACAATTTCTTCCTATTTAGGATGTGGTAATTGTTTCAGAAGAACAAATTCAACAACCTCAACAACAAGTGTCATTACGGAGATCTACGAGAGAAAAGAAAAATGCTATTCCAGATGATTATATTGTATTTCTCCAAGAAATGAGAATGATAATGGAATGATGGAAGATGACTCAATCAACTTTTATCAGGCCAGGCAAAGTGTTAATTCTCAAAAGTGGTTTGATATCATGCAGGAAGAGTATAAATCCAAGCAAGATAATAAAGCTTGAGAACTTGTCTCATTACCTGAAGGTGCAAAACCAATCAGTTATAAATAGATATTTAAAATCAAGAGAGATGCAAATGGTAATGTGGAGAGGTATAAGGCACATCTTGTAGCTAAAGGATATACTGAAAAAGAAGACATTGAGTTTACAGAGATTTTCTCTCTGATTTCATCGAAAGACTCTTTTAGGGCAATCATTGTACTTGTAGCTCATTTTGATCTTGAGTTACATCAGATAGATGTTAAGATCGAGTTTCTCAATGGAGACATTGAAGAAATAATTTATATGGTGCAACCAGAAAATTTTGAGTCGGGAGGCCCAAAACATATATTTTACAAATTAACAAAATCCATCTATGGACTCAAGCAAGCTTCTCGTCTATGGTATCACAAGTTTCATCAAGTAATTGCATCGTTTGTAACACCCGAGTTTAGGGGTCGGGTGAAAATAATATTTTAATATTATTCTGGGTTCGGTTTTATAATTAAAATAAAGTTCCGGGTTTCGTTTTCAAATTAATTAGTTGTGTTGACCATATTTTGAAATTAAACCCCAAATAGCCATGAATTATATGCTCTTAAGAATATCTCATTTCATTAAGGGCAAAATGGTCTTTGGCCTTTAAATTAAAACAAAACAAATAAAAAACTCCCAACTTCACTATTCACTTTCTTCTTCAAAACACACCAACGAGAAAAAGGAGAGAGCTCATCCCCTCTACTATTCCATCACCTTATTCCTCCATTTTAGCTCGGATTTACAAGGTAACTACATTTTCAACTTGTCCTCATCATCCTCTCTTCAAAAGTACAAATGGTTTTCATTTTCCTCAATGTTTTGAAAATGGAGTTTTTGGAGAGTTTGATTAAAAATGGTAACTTTATGTTGTTAAACCTAATATTTTGATTTAATGTTGTTAGTTATGGAGTCTATGAGTTAAATGGTACCACATATGTGAATTTTTCTTGGTTTTAAACAAATTCCCGAAATTGGTTTTGAATGGGTTTTTGAAGGGTTTTGAGGGTTGTTTTAGGTTGGAATTGATAGGCTATTGGTAGTGTTATGGTTAGGGGTTGATTTGGGATCATTTGTGGGTATAAAAGGTGTTGGAAACATGGGTTTTGGATGAGGTTTTGGGGCTACCCGAGATGGCTAAATGTGGGGTTTGTTCATGGCTTGAAACATTGTGAATTGTGTTTGAATTGTATTCCTGTTGAGTGGATCGAAAGATCGATAATTACCAAGAGGGGGGTGAATTGGAAATTTAAAGGATTGTGGAGGAAATTGGCAAATTAAAAATGATGAACAAGAGATTTAGAGTGGTTCAAGTTCCAAATGAACTCTACATCCACTACCTTAGTCTCACTAAGGATTTGCAACAATTTCACTAAATTGATCTTCCCCTTTTCTAGGACAAGGAGGCAACCCTTTACAATTTCGGTTGATTTTTCTACCCAAAAATCAACCCAACCCTCACACAAGAGAACAAAGAAATTTGTAGGCTAATAAGGTATCTCTCAATACAAATGATAGCCCCAATACAAGCACTCAACCCAATTTTACAAAGTAAGAATGAAGAACACAAATTGGGATTTTTACACAAAGTGGGATTTTTGCTCAATTGCTTGAATTTGATGTTTGGATGTTTTCTTTAGGATCAATAGTTGTTGCTGATGCTTTTGGATGTCTCTTTTATACCTTCTCATTGATTTCTAGCCGTTTGGGTGGTTGGGAACATAAATGGAGCCGTTGGAACCCACTTTTGCCACCATAAATGCAGTCTGCACCAACCCGTTTCGGAACACGGGGTACCTGTTTCGGAACGGACTAAAATAGAAAGAGCCGCTGGGGTGCATTTAAGAGCCCGTTTCGAAACGCCTTAGGGCCGTTTCGGAACGATTTTGCCACTGTCAAGGGTCGTTTCGGAACGGTCTTAGCCCGTTTCGAAACGCCTTAATGACTTTCAGAAAATCAGTTAAAAACATAACAGTCATATTTTTGAATTCATCTTAAGCCTGTTTCGAAACGTTTTGGATCCGTTTCGAAACAAAAATGCTACTGTCAAGGGTCATTTCAGAACGGCCTTGATCCGTTTCGAAACACCCCTTTTATATTTAAAAATTCAGCATATATTTGAACCGTTGAAGCCCTTTTTAATTCAAATATGAAGAACAATTTCGAAACGAGTTATACCGTTTCGAAATGAGTGAAAGTGTTTCGATACACATATCGGAACGATGGTCGACAATGATGAAAACGTTTCGAAACGCCTGAAGGCCGTTTCGGAACGGGTGCTTGAAAATCACTGTTTCTGGTTTGAAACACTTAGAAAAATATTTGAAAGAACATGTTTTTAACTTGGGCATTATATTAAAATTATATGGGGATATTTTGAGGACTTAAAATTCGTTTTGACTTTTTCAATTTAGTCCTTAGGTTTTTAGTTATATCAAAATTAAAATACTTGTTTCACAATTCCGAGTTAGTACTTTGATGCTTGGGCTGATTTGAGGTTTTTTGAATTGTATTGAGGTTGTTTAGAAGCGAGAACTTGTGTCGGTGAAGCATCGGGAGGAAATCCGGAAGCTTGAGGGTGGTTGCTTGCTTGGCTTGGAGCTTGGAAGCTTAGGTGAGTGGTTTACGTTTTAAAGTGGTTTAAATGTTGGTTCGAGCATGTGGACTAGGTCGGGCTTGGTAGACCCACCTAGAGTTAGGATTAGGGTGGTAGCCTAATCCTAAACTTAATCTAGAGCCATTGGTTGAACTTGTATTTGATGAATATGCCTCGTAATATTTGTGATATGATTGCTTATGTATAATGTGTTATACATGTGAGATGAGGCATGATTTGTGATGCATTATGATATGCATGTGAATGGTTCATGATTGTGATCATGGCGAGTACGTGCTAAGCACGGAATTGGTTGAAATGAATGATGTGGATTGAGTTAAATGTTGGCACTAGTATGCTTGAGTACAAATGATCGATCATTAGGATGTTAGGGTGCACACATGAGTCTAAATTCGCGCGTGGCCTTGGTGGCGTTGAGTCACCAAGGAGGAGTACGGGTTCGCCCGGAAATTGTTATATATATTAGTCGATGATGAGTGGAATCCCATCGACGGGGCGTGAGGATGAGTGGAATCCCCTCCGCGAGACCGTGATGAGTGTAATCCCACCGTGAGGTAAAGTGGTTGTTGGATGTGAGTTCCAACGTGTTTATCCGCGTATTCGGGTCACAGCTAGGTGCCAATATTGATTGATATGTATATCAATGTGTTGTGGAATGTGATCTCTATTTGGATGTTTATATGTGATTACATATGTTGTGAAATAGAGCTTGTTGGGCATGACATTTAATTGAATATTGTTCATGCATCTTTAGCATTTGGCTCTTGTGGATCTTTGGTAATCATGCATTTACCTTGGTTGAGATCGTGCTTGGACCCTGCATTGTCGAGGTTTGTTTTTAAAGAGCTTACCCTCACTAAGCTTTATTGCTTACGCTCTCTCTTTGTTCGACAATGCAGATCCTTAGTTCGTGGGTTGCTAAGTGCAAGAAGGGGGCCTCCAAGTGTGCTTTATGGTGCTTGTTTAGCTACCAAGTATGAACTTTTAAATTAAGATGTAATGGTCAAGCAATGGGACATGTAACCGTGTTATGATGCTTTTGGATTATGTTGATGTTGTTGTTGCTAGGAGCATGCTAGACTCCTTTTATATGCCTTGTTGGTTGGGATTTAAATGCTATGTTGCTTGTAAACCATATTGGCCTTTACCTATCTTATTTTGCCTAAGTGTTGGCCATGTTGAAGTTTAATACCTTTAATGCTATGCATGGATGTGTGGTATTTGTGATGTTGTGCCTTTAGTGTTTAGCAATGTTTTAAGCATGCTTATTATGTTGGTTTGCCTTAGGATTGATGTTAGTGTGATGTTTGAAGTTTTAGAGGGGTTTAGGGACATCCTTGTGCCATAAACCAGCTAAAACCAGTCTGCAGACAGAGAGCGTTTCGAAACGGGCTACCCTGTTTCGATACGGTCCCTTTGTTTTTGGCAGGGCGTTTCGAAACGCGTGGAGGTCGTTTCGGTACATTTTCGCTATTGGAATTCTGAGAAAATGACGAGATGAAGGTGTTCCGAAACGAGTCTAAGAGTTTCGAAACGGTTAAAATCTCGTTGACCACGAGAAGTTGACCATGGAGGGTGTTTCGGAACGGTTGACCTCCGTTCCGATACGACCTCCTCGTGTAGGCTTAGAATCATTGACCAGGTCAAGGCGTTTCGATACACCTTGAGGGTGTTTCAAAACGGCCTGCTTAATCAGTTAAAAATGGACTGTTTTGCATATGTTGATCGAGTTATTGTTTTATGAATGCTTGTCTTTCCGCTGCTATGATCACATAGGATTCGAATGAGCCTTTAGAAAAGATTAAAAAAAATTATGGGTCGTTAACCGAGGAGGAACCTTAACGAGTTTCGCTTCAGTTTTCCCCGTGTGGCCCACTCGGACCGGTCAAGCGTCCGGACCGAGACGAGGGGGTTACATCGTTCGATTTTGAGTTGAATATCGTTGATGATTGTGTGTATCACAAGTTTAGTGAGAGTATCTTCAGAGAATATTGCGTACATTTTTGTACGTGTTTGGATATTGCGTACATTGTTGGGATGTTAGACAGATATTCAAGCAACCCTCGTATGGATCGTTGGATAGCAGCCAAATAAGTTATGAGGTATCTTCAGAGAATAAAGATTACATGCTCACTTATATGAAATCAGATCATTTCGAGGTCGTAAGGTATTCGAATTCTGATTTCGCTGGGTGCCAAGATAGCAGAAAATCTACACCAGGCTATATTTATCTATTACCTGGAGGAGCTATATACTGAAAAAAGTGCTAAACAAACACTTGTAGCTTCTTTCACTATAGCAGCAGAGTTTGTAGCATGCTATGAGGCATCTAATCATGGAATATGGTTACAGAACTTTGTCATTAGGCTGCATATTTTGGAGAACATCGAAAGATCGCTTAATTATTTTGTGACAATAAGTCTGCAATACTGTATTCCAACAACAATTGAAGTTCGTCTAAGTCAAAACACATAGACATAAAGTTCCTAGTTGTAAAAGAAAAAGTGCAAAGTGGACAAATATCCATGGAACACATTAGGACAAACTCTATGATAGCGGATCCGATCATAAAAGGTTTATCACCCAAGGTCTTTCATGAGCACACTGCTCATATGGGCGTTGTATCGTTTGAGGATATTTTTGTTTGAGTGAGAGTTTGTTATTTGTTTGCTTTATGTTTGATTTTGGACATATTTGTATTCGGTTATTTTTCTGATAAAAAATGAAGTATTCAGTTTATTCACTATTTTCTTATTTTGATAAGAACTTTACTTAAGTTTAAAGAGGACCAGTTGGAAATAGGCATGTTCGATTCACATTTACATGTAATTTTCATGCTACGCATCCATGATTGATCTATGTCATTTGATTGTGTTTGTATACGTGACCATTGATGGGTTCAATCGTGATTGACAGGGCGAAGACCACTTTGATCCTATATAGATATAGTTAATGGACGAAAATGTTAAAGAATACCTATTGTATGATAACAAATTTTTGAGCTCATAAGGTTATACATTTGTTAGGAAACATATATTGCCCAAGTGGGAGATTATTGAGTTTTCCAATAATGATGAACACATATGTATAATGTATGTTGCTATTATAAAGTTTAACACAAAATCAAATGACCAATTATGTTATAGGTATTAGATTGTCATGGAATTAAAAGTATAGATACCGTAAGTTATATTTATAACTCAATGAGGGGCAAAGTTTTAAATATTAATAAACTGTTCTTAATTCAGTTTATATATAGGGTAGTGGTCCCTGAGATCTATGTTAACTTACATATCTCTCCTTCCCAGTCAACGATTTGTGTGGCAAGGGGTAACCTATTATCTTGGAAGATCAAACCCTCTCTGAAAAATCATTATCAATGAATTCAGGTATGCTTCCGCAAATCTAGTCTTTGATCTTAATGATTTGGTATGTATGAATTTTGAGTTTATTATTCGCATAAATATATTTTGATTCTAACATTCACATAATAGACCCAAAGGAAATTCAGGTACAGTGGTTGAGAATGCAGAATTGAATGAGCAGGTACCAGGTTTATGTGGTGAAAAAAATCTTATCTGGTAATTGATTTTGATGTCAACCATGAAAACTTGTTTAGGGACTGTAGATTGGAAGTTGTTCGAGTAACTTAAGAATTCAAATATCTTGAAAACCTTAAACAAGGGCCAGTTTTGGAATATTGATTTGAGTATTGCCATGTTGGAGCGTTAATTCACATGCCTTGAAGATTTGGGTTTGGTCCTGTGGTGATGCGATTAAACAACTCCGAAAGTGTCTATAAAAATGATCTAGTTGCTAATGAGAAGATTGGTTTTTGATGTTGGAAATGGATTTCCAGTAAATTCACTTACTTCTTCTCTACCACTTGAACATATGAAAATATCTCCAGCGGCTGTTGTTGCTTTAGACACTGATGATGAAAATATCTCCAGTAAATTCACTTGCAGGGATGGTGATAGGAAGAGAAGGAGGGAAATGAGGATGAATGGAAGATTGAGGGTGTTGGTGATGAAGATTATTTGTTGGATACTTAATGTGCAATTTACCCATTTTATTTAAGTTATAATTATTTTTTGTTACTAAAAATTACTCGTGGCGCGTTTTAATTGGTCCTTAATTTTTTTAATGGTGGGACTAAACAAGGTAACGATTTTTAGTTTAGGGGCCACAACGTCCCAAAAAATACTTATGAGGCAGTTTGATATTTTGTGTATACTCGAGAGGTTAAACGGGTTATTAAGCAAAATATAAAAAGATTTGTGATATAAATGAGGATATATGAGTAATTTTAATAAAAAGTGTTTTTGAAAAAGCTAAAAACTAGAAATTTTAACTTTTTGAAAAATATTTTTCAAACCAAACTAAAAAGCACTTTTGGCCTCCGTTGCTTATTAAAAACACTTTTGGAACTAAAAGCAACCTTAAACAAGTAATTTTTTTAAAAAAATTCGTTTGAAAAGTGTTTTTTAACACAAACGCAAAAGCTAAAAGCTAAAATTACTTTTGCGTTTGAAAAATGCTTTTTAGAGCCTAATTACAATTTTATTATTAAAAAATTATTTATTGGCTTAAAAATTTTATATTTTTCTCGATAATTTTTTAAATAAAATTATTTCAAAATTTTATAGTTTTCATGAAACACGTATAGTTGTTAAAAATATTTATTTATTTATTAATAAAAAATAATTTTAAAATTTTTATCATAATTTAAGTTGATATATTTCATATATTATAACTTTAAAGTATTTAAAAATATATTTTTTTAAAATTTACAACATCTTGTCTAAAATTATCATTTATCTTCTTAAAATCATTTTTTGACGGCAACATTAAACTCCAAAAGCTTAAACAAAATAATCTAAAAATACTTCTCAAAAGTACTTTTCAAAAATACTTTTCCACCGCACTTTTCAAAAACAATACTAACTGTATAATTAGTAATTCATTAATAAAATTTTATATACACCATCTCCTCTCTATTTTGTTAACTAAATCCTAATCACGTCTTTAATACCAAAACCTAACTACTGTTCATTCTCCTCCTTCGGCTACCGGCCGTTTATATTCTCTGACAATGATGCCGCCTTTCTCACACTGCCGAACTTGATAATTGGCTGGCTTGTCTGAACCCCAATTCCAAAGTGATGATACCTACCGCTCAGGCTACATCATATGCAGTATCAGCCCTTGCAAATGCTGTTGTAGGGGACACATTTCAGTTTGAAAGGCTAGGTAGGTTTGATGGAAAACTTGTAGATCTTTGAAGATACTTTCTTGATTTTTATTCACTTGAACTTAATCTTTACAGAGGAATTACATCTCCTTATATAGGAGAGAGATACATAAAGAATATACAAGATGTGATGAGCTGGAGTTAGTTGGAGTTAGTTAAAACCAACTCTGTTTACAAAGATAACAACTTAACAGCTTAACATATACTCTAACATTCTTCCTACTACTCTTTGTTACTTTCTTTTTTTTAAAACAAAGAAAAGACATCACTCAATCTAACTGAAGATCTTCAGGTGAGAAAACACGAAGCTGTCGACGTAAGTGAACAAAAAAGATGCAGAAAGAGGTTTAGTCAAGACATCTGCTATTTGATTGGCTGCTGGAACATAGTTAATCTGAAATTCTCCTTGAGCGATCTTCTCTCTGACAAAACACAAGTCTAACTCTACATGCTTAAGTTTAGCATGATTCACAGGATTGGCAGAGTGTGCTATTGCACTGGTGTTGTCGCACCAAATAATGGGTGTGGAGTGAAGCTTAATGCTTAATTCTGTCATTAAAGACTTAATCCACATTGCTTCGCACATGGCATTAGCAATACTTCGAAACTCAGCCTCTGCAGACGATCGAGAGACTACTCCCTGTTTCTTCGAACACCAAGCCACCAGGTTGTCTCCAAGAAACATACAATGTCCAGATGTGGACCTACGATCTGCAGAATTCGTGCCCCAATCAGAATCTGAATAGCCTATAAGGTTTGTAAACTTAGGACTATTGCTGAAGAACAGTCCATGATCAAGAGTTCCTTTCAAGTACTTCAATATCCTTCGAACAGCTTTCCAATGCTTGTCCAAAGGTGTCTGTATGAACTGACTCACTTTGTTGACAGCAAAGTGAATATCAGGCCTCGTAGTGCATATGTGTTGAAGGGTACCAACTACATGCCTATACAAGGTAGAATCTGAACAGGGATCTCCATCTTGAGCAGACAAAAGAGGTGTTGTAACCATAGGAGTAGGAGCAGGAGTTGCTTCTAGCATGTTAGTCTTTTCTAACAACTCTAAAACATGCTTCTTCTGGTTAAGAATTATTCCACCCTTGACATGATGAACATTCATACCAAGAAAGAAATTCAGTGTACCCAGATCTTTTAGAGAAAGGACTGAATTAACATGTTTAATTACCCACTCAACATCTGTAGAGCTGAACCCTGTTACAACCACATCATCTACATAAACTATAACATAGACCTTGTTCCCATTTATTTCTCGAAAATAGAGAGAAGTATCAGCAAGCGAAGCTGTAAACTTTAACTCATTGACAAGACAGCTCCTAAACTTCTCAAACCAAGCACGAGGTGCTTGCTTTAACCCATAAAGAGACTTCTTCAGCTTGCAAACAAGCAATTCTCCATTCAAATCAAATTGCTCAAACCCCGGAGGCTGCTGTATATAGACTTCTTCAGTTAGATCTCCATTAAGGAAGGCATTATCCACGTCAAACTGCCTTAACGCCCAATTATTACTTAAAGTCATACTCAACAATATCCTCACAGTAGCAGGTTTTACAACAGGGCTATAGGTTTCACTGTAATCGAAGCCAGCTTGCTGTGAATACCCCTTAGCTACTAAACACGCCTTATACCGAGAAATACTCCCATCAGAATTCCTTTTAACCTTGAAGAGCCACTTGCAACCAACATGGACTCTGTCTGGAGGAAGACGAACCAGCTCCCAAGTACCCTTTTGCATCAAAGCTGCCATCTCCTTGTTAACAGCTTCTTTCCATTCAGGGGACTCCATCGCTTGAAAAACATCCTTTGGTTCAGCAGACGCAACTTCAGTATAGAAGACTCTGGGCTTAAAAACACCAGCCTTTGACCTCGTGATCATGTGATGTGACCCTCGAGAAGTATCTGAACTCTGAGAAGATGCAGAACGTTGAGGAGAACCAGACCCATCATTAGCAGAACTTACAGCAGACTCAGGTACACCCACATCCTGAGGGCTAACCGAGTTAGCAGAGCTTGTGTTACCCTGAGGAGAAGTTGGAGAACCACCAGGAGAAACAACCACAGGTTGCTCTCGAATAGAAGTCACAAATTGCTCTTGAGTAGGCACTTGAGTAGGAACCACAGGTTGCACTTGAGTAGGAATCACAGGTTGCACTTGAGTAGGCACCACGGGTTGCACTTGAATAGGCACCACAGGTTGCACTTGAGTAGGCACCACAGGTTGCACTTGAGAATTAACAGACTGACCTTGAACAACACCTTGACTAGAAGCCACAGGTTTAGGACTAACAAACTTGACCCCAGAAATCAACCACTCATCAGATTTAAAAGAAGAATAAGCATTTTGAACTTTGAAAGGGAAAACCCCTTCATCAAATTGAACATGCCTAGAAACATATACTCTACCATCCTCACTTAAGCACTTGTAACCATGCTGACTAGTACAATATCCAAGAAAAACACAAGGTTTAGACCTAAACTCAAGTTTATTTTTATTATACGGCCTAGTCAAAGGGAAACACCTAGAGCCAAACACACGAAGAAAGCTGTAATCTGGACACTTACCAAACAACTTCTCATAGGGTGAAAGACCTTCTAAAACCTTAGATGGCAATCTATTTATAAGAAAAACAGCTGTAAAGAAAGCATCAGTCCAAAATTTAAAAGGAACACAAGACTGTGCCATTAATGTAAGACCGAGCTCAACAATATGTCGATGCTTACGCTCGACAATACCATTCTGCTCAGACGTATACGGACATGTTTGCTGAAAAATAATACCATGCTGTTTAAAATAAGGCCCTAAAGGCTTAAACTCTGTCCCACAGTCAGTTTGCACAACTTTAAGCTTAACATTAAACTGCCTCTCAGCTAATTTATGAAAATCAACAAACACACTAGAGACATCAGACTTCTTAGCAAGAAAATAAACCCAAGTAAACCTAGAAAATGAATCAACAATGCTAAGATAGTACATAGAATTATTCGAAATCTCAGGAGCAGGTCCCCACAAATCAACTTGAACCAATTGTAAAGGCTGAGAACAAACATAATTAGAAGAGGAAAACTGCAACTTATGAGACTTTCCAAGCTTACAAGCAATGTAGGAAAAAATATCTTTATTGACAGAAACATTACAGAGTTTCAGAATCTTAGATTGCACATCAACAGAAGGGTGGCCTAAACGTCTATGCCAGAACTCAGAAACAGAAACACAATCAGAAACATGAAAAACACTAGATACATGACTATCCCTAGACATATCAGAAACCTGAACCTGACAAGAAGACAGAGCAGTCCTAGATGATCCATCAGAAGAAAGCTTGTAAAGCCCTTCACTTTGCAAACCTTGTAATATCGGTCGTTGTATTTCCAGGTCCTTCACAACACAAAAATCAGGGTAAAATTCAATAGAAACACTGTTATCCCTAGTAAATTTTGAAACAGATAATAAATTTTTCTTAACACTAGGAACATGCAATAAATTACTAAGTATCAAAGGTCTAGAAATAGAAGCTAATGAAGTATTACCAATACCAGAAATGGAAATAGCAGAACCATTTGCAACAGAGACCTTACCATCACCATTGTAAGGAATAGAGTTAGAAATCATACCGACGTCTGGTGTAAGATGGGTGGTGGCCCCAGAATCAGGGTACCAAGCAGATTCATCACAGGTCATCGAAGCAAAAGTATATTTTTACTCAATAGCATATAGTCTATAGGTTGTGTACTTCGAATTCTATCCCTTAGACTTTGGTTGGATGAAAAAGTGAAAGGATAGAAGGAGGGAAAGACAAATAGAAAGAAAATAAATTTTAGATGTGTTTGGTTGGAAAGAAAAGTGAAAATTAAAAAAAAAAACTAGCGGACCATCATTTTCCAAGCTCATATGTAAAAACAAATTATCCCAAAAATACTAAGAAAAAATAAGAGAAAATGTGAAAGAGATGCGAGTTAGGTTTAAATACAATTTTTTTAATATTTAAGGGACTATTTGATTCTAGAGAATATTTCTTTTTTATTTTTAATTTTTTGAAAAATAGAAAATAATGAAGACAGTGGCAGAATTTGAAGTGAAAGTTTGAGGTGGCAAACTTAATATTTTTTTTGAAAAAATTAGAGGCTTAAACGAAAATTTCAAAAAATTGAGGGTTTAACTAAATATTTTTAGAGATTTAACAAAAAATTTAAAATTAAGCATAGAATTTAATTAAAAATATTCAAAATTTTAAAGCTTAATATGAATTTTTAAAAATCTTGAGGGGGCTAAACTAAAAATTTTAATAATTTTAAGGGCAAAATTTGAATTTTAAAAACATTAAAATATTTTTCATTGAAAATGTTTTTGGGAAAGTAGAAAACAAAGATTTTTTTAATTTGAACTTTATTTTGATCCGGGTTTGAACCATTTTAATGTCATTTTTTAAAATTTTAGTTTAATAAATTATATTATATTATATTTATTTATTTATTATTTTATTATATTTTCTAACTCTATTTTATTTTAATTATTTAATTATTATTTTTTCATTTCTATTTTAGAAAACTAGATACCAAAGACATCTTCACTATTTTTATTTTTGAAAACAAATTTCATCCATATTAACCAAGTATGTTTTTTAATTTTTGAAAAACTAAAACTAAAATTATTTTCTACAAATAAAAATAAAAAATATTTTCTAAACCGAACAAACCCTAATTTTTTCCACTTTTCTAGTCCTTTAATTTTTTATTTTATTTTTTCTAATTGTTTTTTACCCTAACAAGCACAGCCTTAATGTGTAATTGAAAAGCTTGAGTCACTCTGGTTTTCAGTCCCTGGAATTCCCATGAATTTCTGCACGCAAAAAAGGTAGTATCAAATAAATGAAACTGACAAAAGCATAGAACTTCACCACCTAATAAAAAACAGTGAAGATAATGGCAAAACTTGAAGTGAAAGTTTGAAGTGGCCAACTTAATTTATTTTTAAAAAATAGAGGCTTAAACGAAAATTTCAAAAAGAAATTGAGGGTTTAACTAAATTTTTTTAGAGTTTTAACAAAAAATTTAAAATTAGACAGGGAATTTAATTAAAAATATCTAAAATTTTAAAGCTTAATATGAATTTTTAAAAATCTTTAGGGGGCTAAATTAATTTTTTTAATAATTTTAAGGGCAAAATTTGAATTTTAAAAACATAAAAATATTTTTCATTGAAAATGTTTTTGGGAAAGTACGAAAACAAAGATTTTTTAATTTAAACTTTATTTTGATCTGGGTTTGAATCATTCTAATATTTTTTTTTTAAAACTTTAGTTTAATAAATTATATTTTATTTATTTATTATTTTTATTATATTTTCTAACTCTATTTTATTTTAATTATTTAATAATTATTTTTTCAATTCTATTTTAGAAAGCTAGATACCAAAGACATTTTCACTATTTTCATTTTTGAAAATAAATTTCATCTATATTAACCAAGTATGTTTTCTAAATTTTAAAAAACTAAAAATAAAATTATTTTCTACAAATAAAAATAAAAAACATTTTCTAAACCGAACTAACCCTGTTTTTTTCCCACTTTTTCTAGTCCTTTAATTTTTTTATTTTTCTAATTGTTTTTTACCCTAACAAGCACAGCCTTAATGTGTAATTGAAAATCTTGACTCACTCTGGTTTTCAGTCCCTGGAATTCCCATGAATTTCTGCACGCAAAAAAGGTAGTATCAAATAAATGGAACTGACAAAAGCATAGAACTTCACCACCTAAATCATTATATTTATTCCCCAGTCAAACGCATCAAAGTCACCAAGTTGCTCTCTCAGTGCTTCACAGAATGAAATTTCAGCCTTTCCATATCAATCGTGTAATTGGTACCTGGATCATATAACCGGTAGGTTTGGGGTACGGCAGTTCTAGAATATGGTTAAAAGACGATAAATTTTGAAACATATCCAAAAATTTAAAATATTAAATTTTTTGATAAATTAAAATATTATTAAAAAGTCTAACATTTTAAATTTTTAAATAAATATCAAAATTTGTCGTCTTTTAGTCGAACTCTAAACATGTTGTACGTTAGACTCGTACTCATATAACCTCAGCATGTTGTAAAACTTTACATCATAAAGTTTAATGCGCATGTGTAATCTTTGCATCATATGCCAATTGACAAGTACTAATTAGTTAAAACCATACATCCTTAGGTTCCTGGGTACAATCATATGAACAAGTGTGTAGGGATTAGCCTTATCACTTCTCTTTTATGTTTCCTGCTCATATTTATCAGCTCCAGTCATGGCCTGTCCCCCAACTGCCTTAAATAACACGCGTGCTCCCGCAGATAAGCTCACATTTTTATCATTCATTATTCTCCCATCTTCATCTTCAACCCTGCCCACTACGATTGATTTGTACAATTGCTTGTGGTTGGTTCGAATTGTTTTCGAGATAAAAGTTGAATTGGATGTTAAATGAGTGTTAAACTTCTTATTACTCCATATTTTTTGCGTATGTACCACTAGGACTAGGAGAGATCAATCAACTTGGGTTGTAAAAGATAAAACACTATACTAGTATACTTTATGCTTGAATTCTCTCCACTGTATTTACAAACTACAAAAGCTCTTCTCCATCAATTATTGATTCTTTTCAATCTAATCATAGCCTCGACCCCCCTTACCCAACTACCATGGAGAAATTCGAGGTCCTATCTCCTATAATGATTAAAAATATTTAGGGATAACAATCGAACAAGATAATGATTGAAAAATATAGGGATAACAATCGGACGTGATAATTTTTGTACATATACTCAAATTTGTTTCGAATCCGGTTTCAGTTTAATACTTCAATTTTAAACTTATACGTTGTAGTATATTGATTTTAAACCTAGTCATATGTTGAAAGAGGATATGAAAAACACTTGTATTTACACGATCTTTTAGTATTGGGAATCTAGTGAAGAAATGAATTGTTGAATGTGTAACGAGCCCTTTTGTTAGTAAATAAACGGTGTACTTTATTTTAGTTTAGTAAGTGACAATACTAGGGGTGTGAAAAACTGACCCGACCTGGTAACCTGCCTGAAACCCGATCGAGTCAGAACCTGGTTTAACCCGAGAATTTAAAGACCGAACCCGACCTGCACCCGACAGAAACGAACCCGAACCCGAATTTGACCTGTAACTGTAGAAACCGAACCCGAACTGCACCCGACCGAAGTGAACCCGAACCCGAAATTGACCTGTTACTGTAGTAACCGAACCTGACCTGCACCCGACCGAAACGAACCCGAACCCGAGACTAACCTGCCAGATAACCGATTTAACCCGACCTGTTTGGACCCGACCTGAAATGAACCCGACCTGTTTTGAACCTGAACCGTTATTGACCTGAACTGTTCTTGACCTGAACTGATATTGACCTGAACTGTTATTGACCTGAACTGTTATTGACCTGAACTGATATTGACCTGAACTGATATTGACCTGAACTGATATTGACCTGAACTGATATTAACCTGAACTAATACTATTATTTGATTTGCTAATAATGATAATTATCTGACATTTAAAGAAGTTATATTTAATGAATATAAAATAATGTCGAGTATTGAAAAATTATAAAATTAATAATAATTTCAAGTATTGATAAATTACTAACTTAACTTCAATTAAAAGATAAATTGAATTAATAATAATTCTAAGTATTAATAAATTGTATTTCTAATTAACTTGACTATTATTTTAAAATAACTTTAAAGATAAACTATTATACTTAATTAACTTAAGTGGAATGAATAACCATTATTAAATTAAAATTTTATACTTAATCAAATTAAGTTAAATGAGTAAAAATTATTAAATTAAATCTATATTCTTAATTAAAATATGATGACTTAAATTTTTTATTATAAGAATAAATTAATGCTAAATAATTAACTTGCATTCATTTTAATTGAAGTTAAGTTAGTTATTAAATTAACTTAACTTAAGATTAAAAATAAATTTAATTAACTTGCATTCATTTTAAGTTAAGTTAGTTATTAAATTAACTTAACTTGCATTCTGATAAAGTACTTAATTACATAAGTTGAATGAATAACCATTATGAAATAATTTTTTTATACTTAACTAAAATTAGTTTGAAGTTATTAAACTAAATATGTATACTAAATTAATATAAGATAACGAAATTTTTTAATTAACATTACATACTTAATTGACTTAGCAAAAAACTGATTAACTTAAATGACTTAATTAAGTTAACTTGTTTAAAATATAATAAAACATTAACTTTGGATGGAATCAGGGATACTTCCAAAAAACAGAATAAGGTAAAACTTAAGAAGATTAAAACAATAAATGACTCATATTCAATAATTTAAGTGGTTAAACTTACAAAACTTACAACAAACTGAAACTTTATTGAATATTACAAGAAGTTTAAACTTACAAACTGAAACTTACAACAAACTGAAACTTACAAACTAAATAATCTTTACAAACTGAAACTTCAACTTTCACATTACAAAATTTACAAACATACAAAAGTTTAAACTTTAAGCTCTCAGATCTTATAACAAAGTTTTACAAACTTTGCTACCAGAATTATCATCATCGAGCTTTGAAGGGCAACCAAGTTTAAATTATGGGCAACTTAACTTTTAAAGCTAAGACACCAACATAATTAAAACTAGGAAAACCAGCAACCAGCAACAAACTGCAACAAGCAATTAAAATCATTAGGAACATTAACAGACTGAAATAAAGCAAACCAAGCATATATAACTAAACAGAAACATACATACATACATTCATATATAACCAAACATAAAACAGAAGCATACATACACATTACATAGTGAACAACTAAACAGAAACATACATGCATACATGCATATATAACCAAACATAAAACAGAAGCATACATACACATTACATAGTGAACAACTAAACATAAACATACATTCATATATAACCAAACATAAAACAGAAGCATACATACACATTACATACTGAGCAACTTAACAGAAACATACATACATGCATACATGCATATATAACCAAATATAAAACAGAAGCAGACATACACATTATATAGTGAACAACTAAACAGAAACATACAAACATACATGCATATACAACCAAACATAAGACAGAAGCATACATATACATTACATAGTGAGCAACTAAACAGAAACATACATACATACATATAAAGCAAACATAAACAGAATCAATGAGAAATATAAAATTAAAAAAAGACAGTGAATAAAAACAACTTACCAAACATCTCCAGCTTTCAACAAATCAGAAACATACCTACCAGATCCATAGCTTCCTTGTTCTCAGAGGTCCCTACAAAAAAAAGAACAAATCAGTTAAGAAATCAAAACAAATAAAAAAAATAAGTTAAACAAATCAGAAACTTACTATGCACTAGGATCTTCATCAACTGCACAATCTTTCATAACAGAAAGATATTCCTCATCCTCTTCCTCGGGCTCAAACCCATACAACCAATTACGGGTTGTCACAAATATCTCAACATTTTTAGGAAGGAGTTTAGCCCTTAACTTATTTAAAATCCTACCACCAGTGCTAAAAGATGATTCAGAAGCAACTGAAGTGATGGGAATGGCTAAGATATCTCTAGCCATGAGAGAAAGTACAGGGAAAGACACAGATTGGGCTTTCCAATAATCCAAAATATCAAAGTCTGAATCATCAGCATGAGGGAGAAGGGGCAAACTAATAAAAGAGTCAACATCTGACTTCCCACTCCTTGAAGCAGCTAGATTAGCATCAAAGTTCTAGAAACAAAAACAAGTCAGTAATTGAAACTGAAATAATAAAATAAAGGAAACTGAAATAACAAAAATAAAAACTAATCTGAAAAAGGTTAGACTTCTTAAATGTTCGAGGCCGACTAGTGGAGGACTCGGTTGTACTTTGAGAGGAGTTACTTCGAACAGAAGATCCAGAATTGCAAAGGACAGATTTTGAATAATAAACATACATGTTTACAAATTCATTGTAAACAATACTTACCCTTCTCTCAACCTCATCCTCAACATAGAGGACAGAATACAACTCTTTCAGGAGTTGTAATTTATACCTTGGATCAAGCAAAACAGCAAAGGACAAAATGGTCGAGTGCTCAGACCAATACTTCTCATACAATTCAAGCATAGGTCCAGCCATTGCAGAGATGGCCTCACAAGGATCATTGTGAGCATCATACAACAGCTTCTCAATGGCAACCACATTAGCCAAATAAAGATTAGAAGTAGGATACTTAGAACCAGAAAACAGTGTAGTAATTTCAAAAAAAGGCTCCAGAAAATCACAGATTAATTGGGAAGTTTCCCACTCAGAATCAGCAATTACATCTAAATCATTTTCCCTATTAACAAACAAGTTTATGGCTATTTTAGCATCAATGGCCCTACGAAGCATTAGATAAGTAGAATTCCATCTAGTAGGGACATCTAGGATTAATTTACCAGAAAAAGAAGAACCACAATCTTTAACAGCAGAGTCAAAGTTACAAAGTCTAGCATCAGAAGAATCAATGAACTTAACAATTTCACGCAACTTAAGAACAGAAGAGGCAATTACCTTCAAACCTCTTTGAACAATTAAGTTCAAAATATGGGCAGCACACCTTACATGAAAGAACTTACCACTGCATGGTAGGGGAGAAATAGCATGCAAGTCATCCTTAAGCCTCTTCACCATTCGATCATTGGAAAAAGCATTATCAACAGTAATGGTAAAGGCTTTTTTCTCAAGACCTCATTCACATAACATTTTTTTCACAAACTTATATATAGACTCACCATCATGTGGAGGGGGGAAACGCCTAAAATTAAGTATTTTAGACTGAAGTTTCCAGTTATTATCAACATAATTAGCAGTCAAAGCAAAATAAGAACGTGAAGTGCAAGCAGACCATCCATCACATGTAAAGCAGATACGACTAGGAATAGAACTCATAGAATCAATGAGCAATTTTTTATGTTTTTCATGCTTTAACATGCAATGTTTAGTAATGGTATACCTATAAATATGCTTAACATTAGGATTCAAATACTGATACAGAACCCTAAGTTTATCATGCTCAACAATACTTAAAGCATAACCATGACAGAGAACAACTTCAGCAAACAGTTCACAATATTTTTTTTGATCAAAAACAGATGCAGAACTACTACTAACATTTTTAGCAGGACAATCTTTATAGGCTTGGCATTTATCAGTATGTCTTTTAGGTGTAGAAGTACCAACATAAGAATCAGCTTTATAGCTAGCAGTTTTGCAATACTTACATTGAGCAATGACACCATCAGCAGTCTTAATAAATGTATAGTGATCCCACACAGGAGAAGTTCTTCTCCCAATGACAGTTGAAGCCCTCCTCCTAGAGGAAGGAGCAACTATTGACACTTGATCATTAGCTTCCCCTTCAAAAAAACAATTACAGAGTTAGTAACTTTAACACTGAAAACAAGTAAAGAATAAAGAAAATAAAAAGAAAGAAAGAACCTTACCAGTTTCACCAGGATAGTTCATCTCAAAAGAATCAGAATCCATTGCAGAACCCAGAAACGTACCTGAGATCAAGAGGAACCACAGTTAGTAAACAAATTAAAACAACTATTAAAAAGAAAATTAAACAACAGGTTAATCCTCATACATGGCGTTGTTACACCAGCCCCCAAGGCTCTTTAAGAAAAGAGCCTCCTTTGACACCAGTAGCATCGCAGGACGGGTTTCCAGCCTTTTATACTCGGATTAACCCACATGCAACACAAAGCATACATACAGACAGACATGCAACCAAACAAAGTAGACATGCAACCAAACCAAGATCCAGAACCATAAACAGAAACTTAAAAACATTTAAGTAACAGAAACCCTAGCATGCATACTAAACAAACAAAACAGAAACAGAAACCAAATGAAAAAGCATGCATATCAAACATAAATATATACCAGAACCATAAACAGAAACTTTAAAACATTTAATAAACAGAAACCCTAGCATGCATACTAAACAAACAATACAGAAACAGAGGGTGGTTTCAGTTTAATCCTTGTACGTGGCGTTGTTTACACCGAACCCCAGGGTCCTTTAAAAAACCCCTTTGGCACCAGTAGCCCCGCAGGTCTGGTATTCCAGCCTATATACTCGGATTAAACCAAGGAAACCCTAGCATGCATACTAAATCAACAACACAGAAACAGAAACCCAAGAAAAACCAAACAAAGTAGACATGCAACCAAACAAAGTAGACATGCAACCAAACCAAGATCCAGAACCATAAACAGAAACTTAAAAACATTTAAGTAATAGAAACCCTAGCATGCATACTAAACAAACAAAACAGAAACAGAAACCAAATGAAAAAGCATGCATATCAAACATAAATATATACCAGAACCACATAAACAGAAATATACCAACCAGAAGTTAGGGATTTTAGAAATATACCAACAACTGAAAATGCCAGAAGATCCACTCCCAGAAAATAAACATGCAAACCAAACAGAAACAAAGTTAGGATAAATCAGAGTATAAAAAATTAAAAAAAAATTAAAAATAAAATAAAAATAAAAAGAACAGATGAGAAAAAAACTTACCAAATCCCAGAAGATTAGGGCTTCCAGGGATATCAGAAGTCAGAAGAAGGAGAAGGGCTTCCAGGGAACTTAGAAGTCAGGAGAAGAAGAAGGGCTTTCAGGGATCTCAGAAGTCAGAAGAAGGAGAAGGGCTTTCAGGGATCTCAGAAGTCAGAAGAAGGAGAAGGGATATTAGGGTTTTCTCAAGAAGATGAAAAGATTTTTGAATACGAATCGATTTGTGGGATAAGGGTTTAGTGTTGATGGATTAGGGTTTGGGGATTATGGATTGGGGTTTAGGGTATATGGGTTAGGGTATCGAGTAATTTGAGGTTTAGGGTAAAACATTTTTGATTTGGGGATTAGGGTTTTGAAGGATTGAAAAGGAGAAAGTGGAAGAACAGGATGATGTTCTTGAGAAAAAGTTTGGGTTTGATCGAGAGGAAACAGGTTTAGATTGAAGTAGGATGTTTGTATAGGATCTAGAACGGGTTTGGGAAAGAACAGTGAAGAACTTGGTGAAAAAGTTTGGTTTTGATCGAGAGGAAACAGGTTTAGACTGAAGTAGGAAGTTTGTATAAGATCTGGAAGGATTTTGGGGAAGAACAATGAAGAACTTTGGGAAAAAGTGAGGTTTTGATCGAGAATAGATAGGAAATCTGGGAGAAATTGTGTTTTTCAGAGAGAGAGAAAACGAGGAGAAATTTCGGCAGAGTAACGCTAGGGTAAAAATGGTGTAAAATGGCTGGGGGTGAGGGTTTATTTATAGGGGTGAGCCGGGTCAAAAAGATCCGCGTGTTTTTTAACGGGTTACATGGGTCTTGCTCCGCAAGCACTCTGACTTTCAATTGTTTCAATTTGGTCCTGATTTTTGTGAAATTCAGCTTAAAATTTTATTTTATGTTTGA